>OX392505.1:29077771-29109067 GCA_947623375.1 Apotomis capreana
CTCGGCGTTTGTGCTCACCACAATCAATGAGGGATTGTGGTGTAGAATACACCTCCGTCGGTGGAGGAGACCGAGAGGGAGGGCTGGCGGGACATTACTCGGGTGGGCACCTCGGTGCTTGTGCAACTGCACTCCCGTCGGCGTTTGGTGAGGGAACCCACGGGGTAGGGGCTTTTGTCCTCCCGTGGTTCGGCGTGGGTGTCACGGGGTAGGGGCGTTTGTCCTCCCGTGGCAGGTAGAGGGGGGTAGGGGCATTTGTCCTCCCGTAGCGGGTGGAGGGGGTAGGGGCTTTTGTCCTCCCCTCGTATGGAGAGGGTGCCATGGGGTAGGGGCGTTTGTCCTCCCGTGGCATAGTGAGGGGGTAGGGGCGTTTGTCCTCCCTTAGCGGGTGGAGGGGGTAGGGGCTTTTGTCCTCCCCTCGTATGGAGAGGGTGCCATGGGGTAGGGGCGTTTGTCCTCCCGTGGCATAGTGAGGGGGTAGGGGCGTTTGTCCTCCCTTAGCGGGTGGAGGGGGTAGGGGCTTTTGTCCTCCCCTCGTATGGAGAGGGTGCCATGGGGTAGGGGCTTTTGTCCTCCCGTGGCCAGGAGGCTGGGACCGAAGCACCGTGTGTCGGTGGCGGTCCCGGCTTCCAGAGGGCCCCTCAGCGTGTGGCTCTGCAGCAGCAGAGTCCACGTCTGAATGTGGGGCGGGTGTAGTGGTGGCGTAGCTGGAGGGGACGTTTTCCCTGAAGGCATCCCCACTACACGCAGGACCTGAGAGGGCGATCACGGGGTCGTTCGCCGCTCTCCCGGCGTGGAGGTCCTCGGTGAGGGTACGTCGGATGCGTGAGGTGTCGCCCCGCATGCGTCTGACGCGGTGGGGCTTTTTGGCCTTCCACCAGGGAGGGGACGGCTTCGGCTGTCAGCGGCAGGGGGTGTTCGCGGTGACATGTTCGCGATCCCGTGTCACCCCTACCATTGCCGCGAGTGGGCATACCATGGAGTTTTAGTCGGTAGGCTACTGCTTCTCAGTAGAGTCCGACATACCCACGCTCTTCCCCGTAGAGCGGGGATCCAATGAGGATTTCTCCATGTAAAAAAAAAAAAAAAAAAAAAAAAAGGTTAGGTTAGGTTAGGTTAGGTTAGGTTAGGTTAGGTTAGGTTAGGTTAGGTTAGGTTAGGTTAGGTTAGGTTAGGTTAGGTTAGGTTAGGTTAGGTTAGGTTAGGTTAGGTTAGGTTAGGTTAGGTTAGGTTAGGTTAGGTTAGGTTAGGTTAGGTTAGGTTAGGTTAGGTTAGGTTAGGTTAGGTTAGGTTAGGTTAGGTTAGGTTAGGTTAGGTTAGGTTAGGTTAGGTTAGGTTAGGTTAGGTTAGGTTAGGTTAGGTTAGGTTAGGTTAGGTTAGGTTAGGTTAGGTTAGGTTAGGTTAGGTTAGGTTAGGTTAGGTTAGGTTAGGTTAGGTTAGGTTAGGTTAGGTTAGGTTAGGTTAGGTTAGGTTAGGTTAGGTTAGGTTAGGTTAGGTTAGGTTAGGTTAGGTTAGGTTAGGTTAGGTTAGGTTAGGTTAGGTTAGGTTAGGTTAGGTTAGGTTAGGTTAGGTTAGGTTAGGTTAGGTTAGGTTAGGTTAGGTTAGGTTAGGTTAGGTTAGGTTAGGTTAGGTTAGGTTAGGTTAGGTTAGGTTAGGTTAGGTTAGGTTAGGTTAGGTTAGGTTAGGTTAGGTTAGGTTAGGTTAGGTTAGGTTAGGTTAGGTTAGGTTAGGTTAGGTTAGGTTAGGTTAGGTTAGGTTAGGTTAGGTTAGGTTAGGTTAGGTTAGGTTAGGTTAGGTTAGGTTAGGTTAGGTTAGGTTAGGTTAGGTTAGGTTAGGTTAGGTTAGGTTAGGTTAGGTTAGGTTAGGTTAGGTTAGGTTAGGTTAGGTTAGGTTAGGTTAGGTTAGGTTAGGTTAGGTTAGGTTAGGTTAGGTTAGGTTAGGTTAGGTTAGGTTAGGTTAGGTTAGGTTAGGTTAGGTTAGGTTAGGTTAGGTTAGGTTAGGTTAGGTTAGGTTAGGTTAGGTTAGGTTAGGTTAGGTTAGGTTAGGTTAGGTTAGGTTAGGTTAGGTTAGGTTAGGTTAGGTTAGGTTAGGTTAGGTTAGGTTAGGTTAGGTTAGGTTAGGTTAGGTTAGGTTAGGTTAGGTTAGGTTAGGTTAGGTTAGGTTAGGTTAGGTTAGGTTAGGTTAGGTTAGGTTAGGTTAGGTTAGGTTAGGTTAGGTTAGGTTAGGTTAGGTTAGGTTAGGTTAGGTTAGGTTAGGTTAGGTTAGGTTAGGTTAGGTTAGGTTAGGTTAGGTTAGGTTAGGTTAGGTTAGGTTAGGTTAGGTTAGGTTAGGTTAGGTTAGGTTAGGTTAGGTTAGGTTAGGTTAGGTTAGGTTAGGTTAGGTTAGGTTAGGTTAGGTTAGGTTAGGTTAGGTTAGGTTAGGTTAGGTTAGGTTAGGTTAGGTTAGGTTAGGTTAGGTTAGGTTAGGTTAGGTTAGGTTAGGTTAGGTTAGGTTAGGTTAGGTTAGGTTAGGTTAGGTTAGGTTAGGTTAGGTTAGGTTAGGTTAGGTTAGGTTAGGTTAGGTTAGGTTAGGTTAGGTTAGGTTAGGTTAGGTTAGGTTAGGTTAGGTTAGGTTAGGTTAGGTTAGGTTAGGTTAGGTTAGGTTAGGTTAGGTTAGGTTAGGTTAGGTTAGGTTAGGTTAGGTTAGGTTAGGTTAGGTTAGGTTAGGTTAGGTTAGGTTAGGTTAGGTTAGGTTAGGTTAGGTTAGGTTAGGTTAGGTTAGGTTAGGTTAGGTTAGGTTAGGTTAGGTTAGGTTAGGTTAGGTTAGGTTAGGTTAGGTTAGGTTAGGTTAGGTTAGGTTAGGTTAGGTTAGGTTAGGTTAGGTTAGGTTAGGTTAGGTTAGGTTAGGTTAGGTTAGGTTAGGTTAGGTTAGGTTAGGTTAGGTTAGGTTAGGTTAGGTTAGGTTAGGTTAGGTTAGGTTAGGTTAGGTTAGGTTAGGTTAGGTTAGGTTAGGTTAGGTTAGGTTAGGTTAGGTTAGGTTAGGTTAGGTTAGGTTAGGTTAGGTTAGGTTAGGTTAGGTTAGGTTAGGTTAGGTTAGGTTAGGTTAGGTTAGGTTAGGTTAGGTTAGGTTAGGTTAGGTTAGGTTAGGTTAGGTTAGGTTAGGTTAGGTTAGGTTAGGTTAGGTTAGGTTAGGTTAGGTTAGGTTAGGTTAGGTTAGGTTAGGTTAGGTTAGGTTAGGTTAGGTTAGGTTAGGTTAGGTTAGGTTAGGTTAGGTTAGGTTAGGTTAGGTTAGGTTAGGTTAGGTTAGGTTAGGTTAGGTTAGGTTAGGTTAGGTTAGGTTAGGTTAGGTTAGGTTAGGTTAGGTTAGGTTAGGTTAGGTTAGGTTAGGTTAGGTTAGGTTAGGTTAGGTTAGGTTAGGTTAGGTTAGGTTAGGTTAGGTTAGGTTAGGTTAGGTTAGGTTAGGTTAGGTTAGGTTAGGTTAGGTTAGGTTAGGTTAGGTTAGGTTAGGTTAGGTTAGGTTAGGTTAGGTTAGGTTAGGTTAGGTTAGGTTAGGTTAGGTTAGGTTAGGTTAGGTTAGGTTAGGTTAGGTTAGGTTAGGTTAGGTTAGGTTAGGTTAGGTTAGGTTAGGTTAGGTTAGGTTAGGTTAGGTTAGGTTAGGTTAGGTTAGGTTAGGTTAGGTTAGGTTAGGTTAGGTTAGGTTAGGTTAGGTTAGGTTAGGTTAGGTTAGGTTAGGTTAGGTTAGGTTAGGTTAGGTTAGGTTAGGTTAGGTTAGGTTAGGTTAGGTTAGGTTAGGTTAGGTTAGGTTAGGTTAGGTTAGGTTAGGTTAGGTTAGGTTAGGTTAGGTTAGGTTAGGTTAGGTTAGGTTAGGTTAGGTTAGGTTAGGTTAGGTTAGGTTAGGTTAGGTTAGGTTAGGTTAGGTTAGGTTAGGTTAGGTTAGGTTAGGTTAGGTTAGGTTAGGTTAGGTTAGGTTAGGTTAGGTTAGGTTAGGTTAGGTTAGGTTAGGTTAGGTTAGGTTAGGTTAGGTTAGGTTAGGTTAGGTTAGGTTAGGTTAGGTTAGGTTAGGTTAGGTTAGGTTAGGTTAGGTTAGGTTAGGTTAGGTTAGGTTAGGTTAGGTTAGGTTAGGTTAGGTTAGGTTAGGTTAGGTTAGGTTAGGTTAGGTTAGGTTAGGTTAGGTTAGGTTAGGTTAGGTTAGGTTAGGTTAGGTTAGGTTAGGTTAGGTTAGGTTAGGTTAGGTTAGGTTAGGTTAGGTTAGGTTAGGTTAGGTTAGGTTAGGTTAGGTTAGGTTAGGTTAGGTTAGGTTAGGTTAGGTTAGGTTAGGTTAGGTTAGGTTAGGTTAGGTTAGGTTAGGTTAGGTTAGGTTAGGTTAGGTTAGGTTAGGTTAGGTTAGGTTAGGTTAGGTTAGGTTAGGTTAGGTTAGGTTAGGTTAGGTTAGGTTAGGTTAGGTTAGGTTAGGTTAGGTTAGGTTAGGTTAGGTTAGGTTAGGTTAGGTTAGGTTAGGTTAGGTTAGGTTAGGTTAGGTTAGGTTAGGTTAGGTTAGGTTAGGTTAGGTTAGGTTAGGTTAGGTTAGGTTAGGTTAGGTTAGGTTAGGTTAGGTTAGGTTAGGTTAGGTTAGGTTAGGTTAGGTTAGGTTAGGTTAGGTTAGGTTAGGTTAGGTTAGGTTAGGTTAGGTTAGGTTAGGTTAGGTTAGGTTAGGTTAGGTTAGGTTAGGTTAGGTTAGGTTAGGTTAGGTTAGGTTAGGTTAGGTTAGGTTAGGTTAGGTTAGGTTAGGTTAGGTTAGGTTAGGTTAGGTTAGGTTAGGTTAGGTTAGGTTAGGTTAGGTTAGGTTAGGTTAGGTTAGGTTAGGTTAGGTTAGGTTAGGTTAGGTTAGGTTAGGTTAGGTTAGGTTAGGTTAGGTTAGGTTAGGTTAGGTTAGGTTAGGTTAGGTTAGGTTAGGTTAGGTTAGGTTAGGTTAGGTTAGGTTAGGTTAGGTTAGGTTAGGTTAGGTTAGGTTAGGTTAGGTTAGGTTAGGTTAGGTTAGGTTAGGTTAGGTTAGGTTAGGTTAGGTTAGGTTAGGTTAGGTTAGGTTAGGTTAGGTTAGGTTAGGTTAGGTTAGGTTAGGTTAGGTTAGGTTAGGTTAGGTTAGGTTAGGTTAGGTTAGGTTAGGTTAGGTTAGGTTAGGTTAGGTTAGGTTAGGTTAGGTTAGGTTAGGTTAGGTTAGGTTAGGTTAGGTTAGGTTAGGTTAGGTTAGGTTAGGTTAGGTTAGGTTAGGTTAGGTTAGGTTAGGTTAGGTTAGGTTAGGTTAGGTTAGGTTAGGTTAGGTTAGGTTAGGTTAGAGTTAGGTTAGGTTAGGTTAGGTTAGGTTAGGTTAGGTTAGGTTAGGTTAGGTTAGGTTAGGTTAGGTTAGGTTAGGTTAGGTTAGGTTAGGTTAGGTTAGGTTAGGTTAGGTTAGGTTAGGTTAGGTTAGGTTAGGTTAGGTTAGGTTAGGTTAGGTTAGGTTAGGTTAGGTTAGGTTAGGTTAGGTTAGGTTAGGTTAGGTTAGGTTAGGTTAGGTTAGGTTAGGTTAGGTTAGGTTAGGTTAGGTTAGGTTAGGTTAGGTTAGGTTAGGTTAGGTTAGGTTAGGTTAGGTTAGGTTAGGTTAGGTTAGGTTAGGTTAGGTTAGGTTAGGTTAGGTTAGGTTAGGTTAGGTTAGGTTAGGTTAGGTTAGGTTAGGTTAGGTTAGGTTAGGTTAGGTTAGGTTAGGTTAGGTTAGGTTAGGTTAGGTTAGGTTAGGTTAGGTTAGGTTAGGTTAGGTTAGGTTAGGTTAGGTTAGGTTAGGTTAGGTTAGGTTAGGTTAGGTTAGGTTAGGTTAGGTTAGGTTAGGTTAGGTTAGGTTAGGTTAGGTTAGGTTAGGTTAGGTTAGGTTAGGTTAGGTTAGGTTAGGTTAGGTTAGGTTAGGTTAGGTTAGGTTAGGTTAGGTTAGGTTAGGTTAGGTTAGGTTAGGTTAGGTTAGGTTAGGTTAGGTTAGGTTAGGTTAGGTTAGGTTAGGTTAGGTTAGGTTAGGTTAGGTTAGGTTAGGTTAGGTTAGGTTAGGTTAGGTTAGGTTAGGTTAGGTTAGGTTAGGTTAGGTTAGGTTAGGTTAGGTTAGGTTAGGTTAGGTTAGGTTAGGTTAGGTTAGGTTAGGTTAGGTTAGGTTAGGTTAGGTTAGGTTAGGTTAGGTTAGGTTAGGTTAGGTTAGGTTAGGTTAGGTTAGGTTAGGTTAGGTTAGGTTAGGTTAGGTTAGGTTAGGTTAGGTTAGGTTAGGTTAGGTTAGGTTAGGTTAGGTTAGGTTAGGTTAGGTTAGGTTAGGTTAGGTTAGGTTAGGTTAGGTTAGGTTAGGTTAGGTTAGGTTAGGTTAGGTTAGGTTAGGTTAGGTTAGGTTAGGTTAGGTTAGGTTAGGTTAGGTTAGGTTAGGTTAGGTTAGGTTAGGTTAGGTTAGGTTAGGTTAGGTTAGGTTAGGTTAGGTTAGGTTAGGTTAGGTTAGGTTAGGTTAGGTTAGGTTAGGTTAGGTTAGGTTAGGTTAGGTTAGGTTAGGTTAGGTTAGGTTAGGTTAGGTTAGGTTAGGTTAGGTTAGGTTAGGTTAGGTTAGGTTAGGTTAGGTTAGGTTAGGTTAGGTTAGGTTAGGTTAGGTTAGGTTAGGTTAGGTTAGGTTAGGTTAGGTTAGGTTAGGTTAGGTTAGGTTAGGTTAGGTTAGGTTAGGTTAGGTTAGGTTAGGTTAGGTTAGGTTAGGTTAGGTTAGGTTAGGTTAGGTTAGGTTAGGTTAGGTTAGGTTAGGTTAGGTTAGGTTAGGTTAGGTTAGGTTAGGTTAGGTTAGGTTAGGTTAGGTTAGGTTAGGTTAGGTTAGGTTAGGTTAGGTTAGGTTAGGTTAGGTTAGGTTAGGTTAGGTTAGGTTAGGTTAGGTTAGGTTAGGTTAGGTTAGGTTAGGTTAGGTTAGGTTAGGTTAGGTTAGGTTAGGTTAGGTTAGGTTAGGTTAGGTTAGGTTAGGTTAGGTTAGGTTAGGTTAGGTTAGGTTAGGTTAGGTTAGGTTAGGTTAGGTTAGGTTAGGTTAGGTTAGGTTAGGTTAGGTTAGGTTAGGTTAGGTTAGGTTAGGTTAGGTTAGGTTAGGTTAGGTTAGGTTAGGTTAGGTTAGGTTAGGTTAGGTTAGGTTAGGTTAGGTTAGGTTAGGTTAGGTTAGGTTAGGTTAGGTTAGGTTAGGTTAGGTTAGGTTAGGTTAGGTTAGGTTAGGTTAGGTTAGGTTAGGTTAGGTTAGGTTAGGTTAGGTTAGGTTAGGTTAGGTTAGGTTAGGTTAGGTTAGGTTAGGTTAGGTTAGGTTAGGTTAGGTTAGGTTAGGTTAGGTTAGGTTAGGTTAGGTTAGGTTAGGTTAGGTTAGGTTAGGTTAGGTTAGGTTAGGTTAGGTTAGGTTAGGTTAGGTTAGGTTAGGTTAGGTTAGGTTAGGTTAGGTTAGGTTAGGTTAGGTTAGGTTAGGTTAGGTTAGGTTAGGTTAGGTTAGGTTAGGTTAGGTTAGGTTAGGTTAGGTTAGGTTAGGTTAGGTTAGGTTAGGTTAGGTTAGGTTAGGTTAGGTTAGGTTAGGTTAGGTTAGGTTAGGTTAGGTTAGGTTAGGTTAGGTTAGGTTAGGTTAGGTTAGGTTAGGTTAGGTTAGGTTAGGTTAGGTTAGGTTAGGTTAGGTTAGGTTAGGTTAGGTTAGGTTAGGTTAGGTTAGGTTAGGTTAGGTTAGGTTAGGTTAGGTTAGGTTAGGTTAGGTTAGGTTAGGTTAGGTTAGGTTAGGTTAGGTTAGGTTAGGTTAGGTTAGGTTAGGTTAGGTTAGGTTAGGTTAGGTTAGGTTAGGTTAGGTTAGGTTAGGTTAGGTTAGGTTAGGTTAGGTTAGGTTAGGTTAGGTTAGGTTAGGTTAGGTTAGGTTAGGTTAGGTTAGGTTAGGTTAGGTTAGGTTAGGTTAGGTTAGGTTAGGTTAGGTTAGGTTAGGTTAGGTTAGGTTAGGTTAGGTTAGGTTAGGTTAGGTTAGGTTAGGTTAGGTTAGGTTAGGTTAGGTTAGGTTAGGTTAGGTTAGGTTAGGTTAGGTTAGGTTAGGTTAGGTTAGGTTAGGTTAGGTTAGGTTAGGTTAGGTTAGGTTAGGTTAGGTTAGGTTAGGTTAGGTTAGGTTAGGTTAGGTTAGGTTAGGTTAGGTTAGGTTAGGTTAGGTTAGGTTAGGTTAGGTTAGGTTAGGTTAGGTTAGGTTAGGTTAGGTTAGGTTAGGTTAGGTTAGGTTAGGTTAGGTTAGGTTAGGTTAGGTTAGGTTAGGTTAGGTTAGGTTAGGTTAGGTTAGGTTAGGTTAGGTTAGGTTAGGTTAGGTTAGGTTAGGTTAGGTTAGGTTAGGTTAGGTTAGGTTAGGTTAGGTTAGGTTAGGTTAGGTTAGGTTAGGTTAGGTTAGGTTAGGTTAGGTTAGGTTAGGTTAGGTTAGGTTAGGTTAGGTTAGGTTAGGTTAGGTTAGGTTAGGTTAGGTTAGGTTAGGTTAGGTTAGGTTAGGTTAGGTTAGGTTAGGTTAGGTTAGGTTAGGTTAGGTTAGGTTAGGTTAGGTTAGGTTAGGTTAGGTTAGGTTAGGTTAGGTTAGGTTAGGTTAGGTTAGGTTAGGTTAGGTTAGGTTAGGTTAGGTTAGGTTAGGTTAGGTTAGGTAGGTTAGGTTAGGTTAGGTTAGGTTAGGTTAGGTTAGGTTAGGTTAGGTTAGGTTAGGTTAGGTTAGGTTAGGTTAGGTTAGGTTAGGTTAGGTTAGGTTAGGTTAGGTTAGGTTAGGTTAGGTTAGGTTAGGTTAGGTTAGGTTAGGTTAGGTTAGGTTAGGTTAGGTTAGGTTAGGTTAGGTTAGGTTAGGTTAGGTTAGGTTAGGTTAGGTTAGGTTAGGTTAGGTTAGGTTAGGTTAGGTTAGGTTAGGTTAGGTTAGGTTAGGTTAGGTTAGGTTAGGTTAGGTTAGGTTAGGTTAGGTTAGGTTAGGTTAGGTTAGGTTAGGTTAGGTTAGGTTAGGTTAGGTTAGGTTAGGTTAGGTTAGGTTAGGTTAGGTTAGGTTAGGTTAGGTTAGGTTAGGTTAGGTTAGGTTAGGTTAGGTTAGGTTAGGTTAGGTTAGGTTAGGTTAGGTTAGGTTAGGTTAGGTTAGGTTAGGTTAGGTTAGGTTAGGTTAGGTTAGGTTAGGTTAGGTTAGGTTAGGTTAGGTTAGGTTAGGTTAGGTTAGGTTAGGTTAGGTTAGGTTAGGTTAGGTTAGGTTAGGTTAGGTTAGGTTAGGTTAGGTTAGGTTAGGTTAGGTTAGGTTAGGTTAGGTTAGGTTAGGTTAGGTTAGGTTAGGTTAGGTTAGGTTAGGTTAGGTTAGGTTAGGTTAGGTTAGGTTAGGTTAGGTTAGGTTAGGTTAGGTTAGGTTAGGTTAGGTTAGGTTAGGTTAGGTTAGGTTAGGTTAGGTTAGGTTAGGTTAGGTTAGGTTAGGTTAGGTTAGGTTAGGTTAGGTTAGGTTAGGTTAGGTTAGGTTAGGTTAGGTTAGGTTAGGTTAGGTTAGGTTAGGTTAGGTTAGGTTAGGTTAGGTTAGGTTAGGTTAGGTTAGGTTAGGTTAGGTTAGGTTAGGTTAGGTTAGGTTAGGTTAGGTTAGGTTAGGTTAGGTTAGGTTAGGTTAGGTTAGGTTAGGTTAGGTTAGGTTAGGTTAGGTTAGGTTAGGTTAGGTTAGGTTAGGTTAGGTTAGGTTAGGTTAGGTTAGGTTAGGTTAGGTTAGGTTAGGTTAGGTTAGGTTAGGTTAGGTTAGGTTAGGTTAGGTTAGGTTAGGTTAGGTTAGGTTAGGTTAGGTTAGGTTAGGTTAGGTTAGGTTAGGTTAGGTTAGGTTAGGTTAGGTTAGGTTAGGTTAGGTTAGGTTAGGTTAGGTTAGGTTAGGTTAGGTTAGGTTAGGTTAGGTTAGGTTAGGTTAGGTTAGGTTAGGTTAGGTTAGGTTAGGTTAGGTTAGGTTAGGTTAGGTTAGGTTAGGTTAGGTTAGGTTAGGTTAGGTTAGGTTAGGTTAGGTTAGGTTAGGTTAGGTTAGGTTAGGTTAGGTTAGGTTAGGTTAGGTTAGGTTAGGTTAGGTTAGGTTAGGTTAGGTTAGGTTAGGTTAGGTTAGGTTAGGTTAGGTTAGGTTAGGTTAGGTTAGGTTAGGTTAGGTTAGGTTAGGTTAGGTTAGGTTAGGTTAGGTTAGGTTAGGTTAGGTTAGGTTAGGTTAGGTTAGGTTAGGTTAGGTTAGGTTAGGTTAAGGTTAGGTTAGGTTAGGTTAGGTTAGGTTAGGTTAGGTTAGGTTAGGTTAGGTTAGGTTAGGTTAGGTTAGGTTAGGTTAGGTTAGGTTAGGTTAGGTTAGGTTAGGTTAGGTTAGGTTAGGTTAGGTTAGGTTAGGTTAGGTTAGGTTAGGTTAGGTTAGGTTAGGTTAGGTTAGGTTAGGTTAGGTTAGGTTAGGTTAGGTTAGGTTAGGTTAGGTTAGGTTAGGTTAGGTTAGGTTAGGTTAGGTTAGGTTAGGTTAGGTTAGGTTAGGTTAGGTTAGGTTAGGTTAGGTTAGGTTAGGTTAGGTTAGGTTAGGTTAGGTTAGGTTAGGTTAGGTTAGGTTAGGTTAGGTTAGGTTAGGTTAGGTTAGGTTAGGTTAGGTTAGGTTAGGTTAGGTTAGGTTAGGTTAGGTTAGGTTAGGTTAGGTTAGGTTAGGTTAGGTTAGGTTAGGTTAGGTTAGGTTAGGTTAGGTTAGGTTAGGTTAGGTTAGGTTAGGTTAGGTTAGGTTAGGTTAGGTTAGGTTAGGTTAGGTTAGGTTAGGTTAGGTTAGGTTAGGTTAGGTTAGGTTAGGTTAGGTTAGGTTAGGTTAGGTTAGGTTAGGTTAGGTTAGGTTAGGTTAGGTTAGGTTAGGTTAGGTTAGGTTAGGTTAGGTTAGGTTAGGTTAGGTTAGGTTAGGTTAGGTTAGGTTAGGTTAGGTTAGGTTAGGTTAGGTTAGGTTAGGTTAGGTTAGGTTAGGTTAGGTTAGGTTAGGTTAGGTTAGGTTAGGTTAGGTTAGGTTAGGTTAGGTTAGGTTAGGTTAGGTTAGGTTAGGTTAGGTTAGGTTAGGTTAGGTTAGGTTAGGTTAGGTTAGGTTAGGTTAGGTTAGGTTAGGTTAGGTTAGGTTAGGTTAGGTTAGGTTAGGTTAGGTTAGGTTAGGTTAGGTTAGGTTAGGTTAGGTTAGGTTAGGTTAGGTTAGGTTAGGTTAGGTTAGGTTAGGTTAGGTTAGGTTAGGTTAGGTTAGGTTAGGTTAGGTTAGGTTAGGTTAGGTTAGGTTAGGTTAGGTTAGGTTAGGTTAGGTTAGGTTAGGTTAGGTTAGGTTAGGTTAGGTTAGGTTAGGTTAGGTTAGGTTAGGTTAGGTTAGGTTAGGTTAGGTTAGGTTAGGTTAGGTTAGGTTAGGTTAGGTTAGGTTAGGTTAGGTTAGGTTAGGTTAGGTTAGGTTAGGTTAGGTTAGGTTAGGTTAGGTTAGGTTAGGTTAGGTTAGGTTAGGTTAGGTTAGGTTAGGTTAGGTTAGGTTAGGTTAGGTTAGGTTAGGTTAGGTTAGGTTAGGTTAGGTTAGGTTAGGTTAGGTTAGGTTAGGTTAGGTTAGGTTAGGTTAGGTTAGGTTAGGTTAGGTTAGGTTAGGTTAGGTTAGGTTAGGTTAGGTTAGGTTAGGTTAGGTTAGGTTAGGTTAGGTTAGGTTAGGTTAGGTTAGGTTAGGTTAGGTTAGGTTAGGTTAGGTTAGGTTAGGTTAGGTTAGGTTAGGTTAGGTTAGGTTAGGTTAGGTTAGGTTAGGTTAGGTTAGGTTAGGTTAGGTTAGGTTAGGTTAGGTTAGGTTAGGTTAGGTTAGGTTAGGTTAGGTTAGGTTAGGTTAGGTTAGGTTAGGTTAGGTTAGGTTAGGTTAGGTTAGGTTAGGTTAGGTTAGGTTAGGTTAGGTTAGGTTAGGTTAGGTTAGGTTAGGTTAGGTTAGGTTAGGTTAGGTTAGGTTAGGTTAGGTTAGGTTAGGTTAGGTTAGGTTAGGTTAGGTTAGGTTAGGTTAGGTTAGGTTAGGTTAGGTTAGGTTAGGTTAGGTTAGGTTAGGTTAGGTTAGGTTAGGTTAGGTTAGGTTAGGTTAGGTTAGGTTAGGTTAGGTTAGGTTAGGTTAGGTTAGGTTAGGTTAGGTTAGGTTAGGTTAGGTTAGGTTAGGTTAGGTTAGGTTAGGTTAGGTTAGGTTAGGTTAGGTTAGGTTAGGTTAGGTTAGGTTAGGTTAGGTTAGGTTAGGTTAGGTTAGGTTAGGTTAGGTTAGGTTAGGTTAGGTTAGGTTAGGTTAGGTTAGGTTAGGTTAGGTTAGGTTAGGTTAGGTTAGGTTAGGTTAGGTTAGGTTAGGTTAGGTTAGGTTAGGTTAGGTTAGGTTAGGTTAGGTTAGGTTAGGTTAGGTTAGGTTAGGTTAGGTTAGGTTAGGTTAGGTTAGGTTAGGTTAGGTTAGGTTAGGTTAGGTTAGGTTAGGTTAGGTTAGGTTAGGTTAGGTTAGGTTAGGTTAGGTTAGGTTAGGTTAGGTTAGGTTAGGTTAGGTTAGGTTAGGTTAGGTTAGGTTAGGTTAGGTTAGGTTAGGTTAGGTTAGGTTAGGTTAGGTTAGGTTAGGTTAGGTTAGGTTAGGTTAGGTTAGGTTAGGTTAGGTTAGGTTAGGTTAGGTTAGGTTAGGTTAGGTTAGGTTAGGTTAGGTTAGGTTAGGTTAGGTTAGGTTAGGTTAGGTTAGGTTAGGTTAGGTTAGGTTAGGTTAGGTTAGGTTAGGTTAGGTTAGGTTAGGTTAGGTTAGGTTAGGTTAGGTTAGGTTAGGTTAGGTTAGGTTAGGTTAGGTTAGGTTAGGTTAGGTTAGGTTAGGTTAGGTTAGGTTAGGTTAGGTTAGGTTAGGTTAGGTTAGGTTAGGTTAGGTTAGGTTAGGTTAGGTTAGGTTAGGTTAGGTTAGGTTAGGTTAGGTTAGGTTAGGTTAGGTTAGGTTAGGTTAGGTTAGGTTAGGTTAGGTTAGGTTAGGTTAGGTTAGGTTAGGTTAGGTTAGGTTAGGTTAGGTTAGGTTAGGTTAGGTTAGGTTAGGTTAGGTTAGGTTAGGTTAGGTTAGGTTAGGTTAGGTTAGGTTAGGTTAGGTTAGGTTAGGTTAGGTTAGGTTAGGTTAGGTTAGGTTAGGTTAGGTTAGGTTAGGTTAGGTTAGGTTAGGTTAGGTTAGGTTAGGTTAGGTTAGGTTAGGTTAGGTTAGGTTAGGTTAGGTTAGGTTAGGTTAGGTTAGGTTAGGTTAGGTTAGGTTAGGTTAGGTTAGGTTAGGTTAGGTTAGGTTAGGTTAGGTTAGGTTAGGTTAGGTTAGGTTAGGTTAGGTTAGGTTAGGTTAGGTTAGGTTAGGTTAGGTTAGGTTAGGTTAGGTTAGGTTAGGTTAGGTTAGGTTAGGTTAGGTTAGGTTAGGTTAGGTTAGGTTAGGTTAGGTTAGGTTAGGTTAGGTTAGGTTAGGTTAGGTTAGGTTAGGTTAGGTTAGGTTAGGTTAGGTTAGGTTAGGTTAGGTTAGGTTAGGTTAGGTTAGGTTAGGTTAGGTTAGGTTAGGTTAGGTTAGGTTAGGTTAGGTTAGGTTAGGTTAGGTTAGGTTAGGTTAGGTTAGGTTAGGTTAGGTTAGGTTAGGTTAGGTTAGGTTAGGTTAGGTTAGGTTAGGTTAGGTTAGGTTAGGTTAGGTTAGGTTAGGTTAGGTTAGGTTAGGTTAGGTTAGGTTAGGTTAGGTTAGGTTAGGTTAGGTTAGGTTAGGTTAGGTTAGGTTAGGTTAGGTTAGGTTAGGTTAGGTTAGGTTAGGTTAGGTTAGGTTAGGTTAGGTTAGGTTAGGTTAGGTTAGGTTAGGTTAGGTTAGGTTAGGTTAGGTTAGGTTAGGTTAGGTTAGGTTAGGTTAGGTTAGGTTAGGTTAGGTTAGGTTAGGTTAGGTTAGGTTAGGTTAGGTTAGGTTAGGTTAGGTTAGGTTAGGTTAGGTTAGGTTAGGTTAGGTTAGGTTAGGTTAGGTTAGGTTAGGTTAGGTTAGGTTAGGTTAGGTTAGGTTAGGTTAGGTTAGGTTAGGTTAGGTTAGGTTAGGTTAGGTTAGGTTAGGTTAGGTTAGGTTAGGTTAGGTTAGGTTAGGTTAGGTTAGGTTAGGTTAGGTTAGGTTAGGTTAGGTTAGGTTAGGTTAGGTTAGGTTAGGTTAGGTTAGGTTAGGTTAGGTTAGGTTAGGTTAGGTTAGGTTAGGTTAGGTTAGGTTAGGTTAGGTTAGGTTAGGTTAGGTAGGTTAGGTTAGGTTAGGTTAGGTTAGGTTAGGTTAGGTTAGGTTAGGTTAGGTTAGGTTAGGTTAGGTTAGGTTAGGTTAGGTTAGGTTAGGTTAGGTTAGGTTAGGTTAGGTTAGGTTAGGTTAGGTTAGGTTAGGTTAGGTTAGGTTAGGTTAGGTTAGGTTAGGTTAGGTTAGGTTAGGTTAGGTTAGGTTAGGTTAGGTTAGGTTAGGTTAGGTTAGGTTAGGTTAGGTTAGGTTAGGTTAGGTTAGGTTAGGTTAGGTTAGGTTAGGTTAGGTTAGGTTAGGTTAGGTTAGGTTAGGTTAGGTTAGGTTAGGTTAGGTTAGGTTAGGTTAGGTTAGGTTAGGTTAGGTTAGGTTAGGTTAGGTTAGGTTAGGTTAGGTTAGGTTAGGTTAGGTTAGGTTAGGTTAGGTTAGGTTAGGTTCCACGGACCTGCTCGGTTGTCCGAGTGGGCGGGGAGGTGAACCCCGACGTGGCGCGTCCCCAGGTGGTGGATAGGGGAACGCCCCGGCTGCTGACGTCGAGCCGGGGTAGGACGTAGTCCCGCGAACCAAACACTGGGGGGGAAACGGGGGGGCCTCGGCCCAGGGGGGGAAAGGGGGGCTTCGGCCCGTGAGGGACTCTCCGCGCGTCCCTCTGAGTAGCAGAGGGCGCAGTGGATGAGTCGAGAGGAGGAGCCGTGTTAAGCCTCGTTCCGTCGAGGTGTTATGTGGTGTCAATCGGGTCACTGCGTTGGTCCGCGCGCAACGCAGTTCCTTGATTGACACCCTGAGGAGTGGCCGGGTAGTTAGTGGCCCTTGTGATTCCCGGGGCTATGCCGTATAGGGCCTCCCAAAACGATCAGGCCCGGGGAGAAGGGCCAGACTATCGTGGCACACGGCGGGCGGCTCCGCGTGTCCCTCTGAGTAGCAGAGGGCACAGTGTGAGCCGCAATGTCCCCGCTGGGATGGTGATGGAGCCCATTTGGGTTGGCCTGTGAAGGAGGGTGTGGCTCCGGCCACGAGGCGCGGCGGGTCCGTCTCGCGGTCTGCAGACGGACGTTGGTTTCGGCCACCGTCGGGCAACCCGCAACCCACACTGAGTGGGCCGGGGGTTTCCCTCACTGAGAGGGAAATCACGTGGAAGAAAACCACTATAAAAATCACCCCAATCCCAAGGCGTGTCTGGCGTGCTGAGGGGATGCGTGGCTGGAGGGAGTCCAGTCCCTAATGTCAGGGAGGGGCAAACCTCCTTAAACATAGCAAACATGAGTGGAAACGAAATTGTGAAACTACCCCAGGAGGTTTCAATCCTCCATGTCACCACAGGACGGGTAAGTGCCCGTGCTGTGGAGACATGCCGCCTTCCGTATTCTGGGGGGGCAAACCACTCGCGATCCGAAATCGACGACTTTGGCGAATGCATAATGGACACCGATGTACACAATGACTTGGTTCTGAGGTTGAACGGAGGAGGCAACGAGGAGGATGGCTGTCCGGCAGGGGCAGATGCGCCTACTACGCCCCCGGATAATGGGTTCCGGCCCCTACGTGATGCCCAGGGGCGCTTTGTGCGCCACGTTGGAGACGTGCCTACTGGAACGGCCTCGGACTCGGCGCACTCCCCACTCGACACAACGAAGGTGCTAAGTGAGAGGCGTAAAGCCGTCGTGCTACTGGAGAGGTTGGCAGAAAGGGTCCCTTCTCTCGGCAGGGAGGAGTTCTTCTCCCCCAGGAGAATAGACGTGGGTGACCTGCCTGGAGGCGGGGAATTTTTCTCTCCGGAGCCAACCGACGCGGAAACCGCCGAATCCGACGTTTCCATGCCTGCTCAGGCCACTCAAACGGCTGATAGGCGGAAAAGGCAGCGTAGCGGGGGGAGTGAGACGGAAGCACCAGGGAGCGACGAGACTTCCGATGCCACGGACCGAGGGAAATCTACCTCGGCACCTTCCAAGCGAGGAAGAGGCCGCCCTCTATCCAAGGCACACCACGTAGGGCTCTCCAAGGCCAAAGCCGAGCTACAGGAGCTGAAGCAGCAGGAGCTCGAGCTTCAGGCCGAAGAAGAGCTTAGGATGACGTCGCACAGACTGGCAAAGAGGCGCCTTGCCCTAAGGCCGGAACTGCTCAGAACGTCATGTGGATCAGACGATGAGGGCACCCGCACAGCCCTGGCCCTAAAGGAACAGGTGCGCGATAGTCTGGGGCTCATCACGGACGTGGCTACGAAGTCGCGAAACTTGAAGGGCACATTCCAACGTGCCCTGAAGGAGGCTGTGGCCGCGATCCGGGATGTGGTCTCCGAGCTGGGGGACCGTACTGTCTCTGATGAGACGAGGAGGTTAGCTGCCGAGAACGCACGCCTAAAGGCCGAAATGGCCGATCTCCGTAAGGAGATGGGCGAGCTGCGTGCCAGTCTCGGGCGGCGCCCCGAAGATGCACCTGAAGAGGCAAGGACGATGGAGCGCAGTATCGTGGACCAGGTAAGTGCCATGATGGAAGCAAGGATGAGCGCCTGGGAGGAAAGACTGCTCCCACAGCAGACGACCCAGGCACCTGCGCCGGCAAAGGAAGGGAGGACCGTCCAGTCAAGACCCTCGGTCACTGGAAGCTCCCCCCCTGGTCGCACCACGGCTACTACCATCTCACCGAGTGCGAAACGAAAAAAGGGGCAAAAGAAAAAGGAGTCCAAGAAGCCTCCTAAGACTCGCCCTGGCCCCGCTTCCCAATCCCAGCAGCCCCAGCCCCCAGGGCCTGCGACTGGGAATGATTGGTCGACTGTGGTCAAGTGGGGCAAGAAGAAGAAGATCCTGGTTCCGTCCACCGGCACAGAGGCGACTGGCAAGCCCCCACAGCCAGCGATACCGCAGGGAGCAAAAGGGGGGAAGGGCCAGAAGAAAATGGCAGCGCTGCGCGCCCCACGGTCAGCAGCCGTCGTCCTGACCCTCCAGGAGGGAGCGGAGGAGAGAGGCATCACCTACGGAACGGTGATTACCGAGGCCAAAGCCAAAATCTCCCTGGACGTACTCGGTATCACCGGTCTAAGGTTCCGCAGAGCGGTGACAGGGGCAGCGATCCTGGAAATCCCGGGCCCGGGCACCTCTAGCGGCGAGAAAGCGGACTCCCTTGCTGCTAAGCTGAAGGAGACGCTAAAGGAGGCCGATGTCCGTATCTCCAGGCCGGTAAAGTGCGCGGAGATGCGTATTTCTGGCCTGGATGACTCGGTCACAGAAGGCGAACTCGCCGCTGCTGTGGCGCAATGTGGAGGCTGTGCCCTAGAGGCGGTGAAAGTTGGCCGGATCTCCCGCACGCCAACAGGCCTGGGTACGGCGTGGGTTCGCTGCCCCGTAGCAGCCGCCAAGAAAGTGGCTGAGGGGCGGCTACTGGTTGGCTGGGCTTCGGCGCAGGTAAAACTGTTGGAGGCCCGCCCTCTGAGGTGCTACCGATGCCTGATGCCTGGCCATGTCAGGAAGGGGTGCACGTCGGAAATCGACCGCAGTGACCAATGCTACCGCTGCGGTCAAACCGGCCACAAGGCCAGAGACTGCATAGCCACGCCTCACTGCTCTCTGTGCGCAGCAGCGGGCAAACCTGCCGACCATAGCGCCGGCAGCGGCAACTGCACGACGGGGGCCAAAGCCCTGAAACGTGTGCCTCGGAAGATGTCCGGCAGACCAGACACCCCTAGAGCGTCATCGCCTCCGGCTACACAAGAGGGCCCGACTGACACTGCGCCAAGATGACGCCTGTTAGTCGGGTCCTCCAGGCGAACATTAACCACTGCGCCGGGGCTCAAGATCTCCTCCTGCAGTCCATGGCGCAGTGGTCGATAGATGCTGCCGTGGTCGCCGAGCCATACTATGTCCCTCCTAGGGATAACTGGGCTGCGGATCTGGACGGCTTGGTGGCCATCATTTTAAAAGTAGGGGCAGAAGGCACATTGCCCCCCTCCATCGTGTCGAGGGGTCAAGGCTACGTGGCGGTCCTCTGGGGAGAAATAACCTTGATCGGGGTATATTTCTCCCCCAACAGAAGTGTCCCCGAGTTTGAAGCCTTCCTTGGCCAGCTAGGGGCCCTCATTGGGCAGACCCTACCGCGCCCGGTGGTTGTCGCGGGCGACCTAAATGCCAAATCCATGGCTTGGGGTTGTCCCGCGACCGACACTCGTGGAGACCTTCTCGAGGAGTGGGCGACGATGACCGGCCTGTCGGTATTGAACCGAGGGTCGGCCAGCACCTGCGTGCGCTGGCAGGGGGAGTCCATCGTGGACGTAACGTTCGCGACCTCTGCCCTTGCGCCGCGTGTCCAAGACTGGAGAGTCCTGGAGAAGGTGGAGACATTATCAGACCATATGTATATCCGGTTTGATGTCTCCACCTCCTCCGAAGTCACATTGGACACGGATCGTCGTCCGAATGGCCGTGCTGCGACCCCGTCCCCCAGATGGGCCTTAAGCAGCCTGGATCGAGAAGCAGTGGAGATAGCGTCCCTCGTCCAGGCCTGGACAACATCTTCCGGGCCTGTGGAGGTCGAGGAAGAGGCAGTCAGGTTCCGGGACGCCATGTCACAAGTTTGTGACGCAGGCATGTCCCGAGCCAAGCCTCGGCCTCCGAAGCGACAAGTGTACTGGTGGTCTCGTGATATCGAAGAACTTCGATCCCGCTGCGGCAGGGCGAGACGCCAGTACACACGGTCGCGCCGACGCAGGCAGACCCGAGACATTGACGAGGAGACGCAGCTGTACAGCGCCTATAGAGAGGCGGTCAAGGCGCTGCAGCTCTCCATCTGCGAGGCGAAGGCGAGCGCCAGAGCGGAGCTTCTCGAGACTCTAAACCGAGATCCATGGGGGAGGCCGTACAAGGCGGTCAGGGGTAAGCTACGCCCCTGGGCCCCCCCCTTGACGGAGAGTCTCGAGCCTCGACTGCTGGGGGCCGTTGTCTCCAATCTGTTCCCGAACAGACCGGAACACCGGCCTCCGGAAATGGCACCACCCCGTCAGCACGTCGGGTATGAGGGCGCGGAAGTCGAGGTGCCCCCGGTAACGGAGGCAGAGCTAGACGCGGCCGTGCTGAGGCTTAAAGCCAAAAACACGGCACCGGGGCCAGATGGGATCCCGGGACGCGTCCTGGCTCTGGCGCTGCAGGCCCTGGGGGAGAGATTTCGCGGGCTACTGGACGCCTGTCTTCAGTCCGGCCGATTTCCGACCATATGGAAAACCGGCCGGCTCGTCTTACTTAAAAAAGACGGGCGTCCCGCGGAATCTCCATCAGCCTACCGTCCAATCGTGTTGCTCGATGAGGCGGACAAGCTGTTCGAGCGTATCATCTGTTGTCGCCTCGTCGAGCACCTCCGGGAGGTGGGTCCCGACTTATCCGAACATCAGTTTGGATTCCGAGAGGGCAGGTCGACCGTGGATGCGGTCGCGCGCATTAAAGCCCTCTCGGATGAGGCGGTCGACCACGGTGGGGTGCTCCTGGCGGTATCGCTAGATATCGCCAACGCATTCAACACTCTGCCGTGGTCATGCGTTAGGGAGGCGCTGAAACACCACAAGGTGCCTCCCTACCTATGCCAGATAGTCGGGGCCTACCTCTCGGAACGGTGTGTGGAGTACCCGGTCCAGGGCGGTGGGCTGACAAGGTGGGAGATGTCGTGCGGTGTTCCACAGGGCTCGGTCTTAGGGCCGCTCCTGTGGAACATCGGGTACGACTGGGTGCTGCGGGGGGAGCTTCTCTCGGGATCGAGCGTGACCTGCTACGCAGACGACACGCTAGTCACGTCTCGGGGAACCTCGTACCGGGAGGCAGCACGCCTCGCTACCGTGACAGTAGCACTGGTGGTAAGGCGCATAACGATGCTGGGGCTGGAGGTGGCGCTACACAAGTCCGAAGCGATTTGCTTCCACGCCGCCCGGAAGGCGCCACCTGCAGGATCCAGCATCGTCGTCGGTGGCACTCGAATCGAGGTCAAGTCCGACATGAAGTATCTTGGACTTGTCCTCGATTCCCGCTGGAGCTTCCGCCAACACTTCACCCGCCTGACCCCCCGATTGATGGCAGCATCGGCCGCATTGAAGCGGCTGATGCCCAACGTCGGGGGGCCAGAGAGTGCGAGCCGCCGCCTGTATATGGGGGTGGTGCGATCGATGGCCCTGTACGGGGCCCCGATCTGGGCGGTAAACCTGGCGGCCCGCAATGTCGCCCTGCTGAGGAAGGCTCAGAGGGCGATGGCCGTCAGCGTTGTACGCGGGTACCGCACCACCTCATACGATGCGGCGTGCTTACTGGCGGGAACGCCTCCCTGGGACCTGGAGGCGGAGGCCCAAGCGTCTCTGTACCAGTGGCGAAGGGACCTCCGGCTCCAGGAGTACCATCCTGCGCCCGGGGAGGTAGAAGAGCAGAAGCTCCTCCTCCGACAGTCCATTGTCCTTCAATGGGAGGAGCGACTAGCTAGAGTCGAGGGGGGACATAGGACTGTCGAGGCGGTTCGGCCGGTCCTACGAGACTGGCTGGAGAGAGAGCGGGGTTCGCTGACCTTCCGGTTGGTGCAGGTGCTCACGGGGCATGGCTGCTTTGGGAGCTACCTGCACCGGTTCGCCAGACGGGAGGTGACGGCCGGGTGCCACCAGTGCAGCAGCGACGAGGACACGGCGCAGCATACCCTGGAGGAATGCCCAGCTTGGGCGGGGCAGCGCCGCGACCTCGTGGCAGTGGTGGGGGACGACCTCTCCTTGCCGGCCGTAGTCAAGGCTATGGTCGCCGACGAGAGGTCGTGGAAAGCGGTCCTCTCCTTCTGCGAGGATGTGATGTCGCAGAAGGAGAAGGCGGAGAGGGAGCGGGAGGCTGACCCAGCGTCGCACCCGATCCGCCGCAAGCGCGCTGGGGCCCGGAGAAGGGCGTACGCCCACCTCATCCCCCCCACCTAGCGAGGCCTGGGCAGTGGCGCGGGGGCGCCGCTGCCCGTAACATAGGCCTCGCCGAGAAGGCGCGCGTGGTGTGTCCACGCGCCTTCTGAGGAGGCAGGGGTAGAAGTTCCTCTCTACCCCTCCCAGAGACGGGCCCGCTGCGTGTGCTAGCGGCGGGCGCCGCCGGCGTGGTCGCGGTTGCGTACTTAGGGGATCCCGTGGCCACGCCCCACTGGTGGCGCGCAGGCACACCGTTGGTTTTTTAGTGGGTAGCGGCGGCTTTTTTGCCGAGTCCCACATAACCCGCATCTCCTCCCCCGAGGGTGCGGGTATGCATAAAGCATTTTTCCAACGAAAAAAAAAAAAAAAAAAAAAAGGTTAGGTTAGGTTAGGTTAGGTTAGGTTAGGTTAGGTTAGGTTAGGTTAGGTTAGGTTAGGTTAGGTTAGGTTAGGTTAGGTTAGGTTAGGTTAGGTTAGGTTAGGTTAGGTTAGGTTAGGTTAGGTTAGGTTAGGTTAGGTTAGGTTAGGTTAGGTTAGGTTAGGTTAGGTTAGGTTAGGTTAGGTTAGGTTAGGTTAGGTTAGGTTAGGTTAGGTTAGGTTAGGTTAGGTTAGGTTAGGTTAGGTTAGGTTAGGTTAGGTTAGGTTAGGTTAGGTTAGGTTAGGTTAGGTTAGGTTAGGTTAGGTTAGGTTAGGTTAGGTTAGGTTAGGTTAGGTTAGGTTAGGTTAGGTTAGGTTAGGTTAGGTTAGGTTAGGTTAGGTTAGGTTAGGTTAGGTTAGGTTAGGTTAGGTTAGGTTAGGTTAGGTTAGGTTAGGTTAGGTTAGGTTAGGTTAGGTTAGGTTAGGTTAGGTTAGGTTAGGTTAGGTTAGGTTAGGTTAGGTTAGGTTAGGTTAGGTTAGGTTAGGTTAGGTTAGGTTAGGTTAGGTTAGGTTAGGTTAGGTTAGGTTAGGTTAGGTTAGGTTAGGTTAGGTTAGGTTAGGTTAGGTTAGGTTAGGTTAGGTTAGGTTAGGTTAGGTTAGGTTAGGTTAGGTTAGGTTAGGTTAGGTTAGGTTAGGTTAGGTTAGGTTAGGTTAGGTTAGGTTAGGTTAGGTTAGGTTAGGTTAGGTTAGGTTAGGTTAGGTTAGGTTAGGTTAGGTTAGGTTAGGTTAGGTTAGGTTAGGTTAGGTTAGGTTAGGTTAGGTTAGGTTAGGTTAGGTTAGGTTAGGTTAGGTTAGGTTAGGTTAGGTTAGGTTAGGTTAGGTTAGGTTAGGTTAGGTTAGGTTAGGTTAGGTTAGGTTAGGTTAGGTTAGGTTAGGTTAGGTTAGGTTAGGTTAGGTTAGGTTAGGTTAGGTTAGGTTAGGTTAGGTTAGGTTAGGTTAGGTTAGGTTAGGTTAGGTTAGGTTAGGTTAGGTTAGGTTAGGTTAGGTTAGGTTAGGTTAGGTTAGGTTAGGTTAGGTTAGGTTAGGTTAGGTTAGGTTAGGTTAGGTTAGGTTAGGTTAGGTTAGGTTAGGTTAGGTTAGGTTAGGTTAGGTTAGGTTAGGTTAGGTTAGGTTAGGTTAGGTTAGGTTAGGTTAGGTTAGGTTAGGTTAGGTTAGGTTAGGTTAGGTTAGGTTAGGTTAGGTTAGGTTAGGTTAGGTTAGGTTAGGTTAGGTTAGGTTAGGTTAGGTTAGGTTAGGTTAGGTTAGGTTAGGTTAGGTTAGGTTAGGTTAGGTTAGGTTAGGTTAGGTTAGGTTAGGTTAGGTTAGGTTAGGTTAGGTTAGGTTAGGTTAGGTTAGGTTAGGTTAGGTTAGGTTAGGTTAGGTTAGGTTAGGTTAGGTTAGGTTAGGTTAGGTTAGGTTAGGTTAGGTTAGGTTAGGTTAGGTTAGGTTAGGTTAGGTTAGGTTAGGTTAGGTTAGGTTAGGTTAGGTTAGGTTAGGTTAGGTTAGGTTAGGTTAGGTTAGGTTAGGTTAGGTTAGGTTAGGTTAGGTTAGGTTAGGTTAGGTTAGGTTAGGTTAGGTTAGGTTAGGTTAGGTTAGGTTAGGTTAGGTTAGGTTAGGTTAGGTTAGGTTAGGTTAGGTTAGGTTAGGTTAGGTTAGGTTAGGTTAGGTTAGGTTAGGTTAGGTTAGGTTAGGTTAGGTTAGGTTAGGTTAGGTTAGGTTAGGTTAGGTTAGGTTAGGTTAGGTTAGGTTAGGTTAGGTTAGGTTAGGTTAGGTTAGGTTAGGTTAGGTTAGGTTAGGTTAGGTTAGGTTAGGTTAGGTTAGGTTAGGTTAGGTTAGGTTAGGTTAGGTTAGGTTAGGTTAGGTTAGGTTAGGTTAGGTTAGGTTAGGTTAGGTTAGGTTAGGTTAGGTTAGGTTAGGTTAGGTTAGGTTAGGTTAGGTTAGGTTAGGTTAGGTTAGGTTAGGTTAGGTTAGGTTAGGTTAGGTTAGGTTAGGTTAGGTTAGGTTAGGTTAGGTTAGGTTAGGTTAGGTTAGGTTAGGTTAGGTTAGGTTAGGTTAGGTTAGGTTAGGTTAGGTTAGGTTAGGTTAGGTTAGGTTAGGTTAGGTTAGGTTAGGTTAGGTTAGGTTAGGTTAGGTTAGGTTAGGTTAGGTTAGGTTAGGTTAGGTTAGGTTAGGTTAGGTTAGGTTAGGTTAGGTTAGGTTAGGTTAGGTTAGGTTAGGTTAGGTTAGGTTAGGTTAGGTTAGGTTAGGTTAGGTTAGGTTAGGTTAGGTTAGGTTAGGTTAGGTTAGGTTAGGTTAGGTTAGGTTAGGTTAGGTTAGGTTAGGTTAGGTTAGGTTAGGTTAGGTTAGGTTAGGTTAGGTTAGGTTAGGTTAGGTTAGGTTAGGTTAGGTTAGGTTAGGTTAGGTTAGGTTAGGTTAGGTTAGGTTAGGTTAGGTTAGGTTAGGTTAGGTTAGGTTAGGTTAGGTTAGGTTAGGTTAGGTTAGGTTAGGTTAGGTTAGGTTAGGTTAGGTTAGGTTAGGTTAGGTTAGGTTAGGTTAGGTTAGGTTAGGTTAGGTTAGGTTAGGTTAGGTTAGGTTAGGTTAGGTTAGGTTAGGTTAGGTTAGGTTAGGTTAGGTTAGGTTAGGTTAGGTTAGGTTAGGTTAGGTTAGGTTAGGTTAGGTTAGGTTAGGTTAGGTTAGGTTAGGTTAGGTTAGGTTAGGTTAGGTTAGGTTAGGTTAGGTTAGGTTAGGTTAGGTTAGGTTAGGTTAGGTTAGGTTAGGTTAGGTTAGGTTAGGTTAGGTTAGGTTAGGTTAGGTTAGGTTAGGTTAGGTTAGGTTAGGTTAGGTTAGGTTAGGTTAGGTTAGGTTAGGTTAGGTTAGGTTAGGTTAGGTTAGGTTAGGTTAGGTTAGGTTAGGTTAGGTTAGGTTAGGTTAGGTTAGGTTAGGTTAGGTTAGGTTAGGTTAGGTTAGGTTAGGTTAGGTTAGGTTAGGTTAGGTTAGGTTAGGTTAGGTTAGGTTAGGTTAGGTTAGGTTAGGTTAGGTTAGGTTAGGTTAGGTTAGGTTAGGTTAGGTTAGGTTAGGTTAGGTTAGGTTAGGTTAGGTTAGGTTAGGTTAGGTTAGGTTAGGTTAGGTTAGGTTAGGTTAGGTTAGGTTAGGTTAGGTTAGGTTAGGTTAGGTTAGGTTAGGTTAGGTTAGGTTAGGTTAGGTTAGGTTAGGTTAGGTTAGGTTAGGTTAGGTTAGGTTAGGTTAGGTTAGGTTAGGTTAGGTTAGGTTAGGTTAGGTTAGGTTAGGTTAGGTTAGGTTAGGTTAGGTTAGGTTAGGTTAGGTTAGGTTAGGTTAGGTTAGGTTAGGTTAGGTTAGGTTAGGTTAGGTTAGGTTAGGTTAGGTTAGGTTAGGTTAGGTTAGGTTAGGTTAGGTTAGGTTAGGTTAGGTTAGGTTAGGTTAGGTTAGGTTAGGTTAGGTTAGGTTAGGTTAGGTTAGGTTAGGTTAGGTTAGGTTAGGTTAGGTTAGGTTAGGTTAGGTTAGGTTAGGTTAGGTTAGGTTAGGTTAGGTTAGGTTAGGTTAGGTTAGGTTAGGTTAGGTTAGGTTAGGTTAGGTTAGGTTAGGTTAGGTTAGGTTAGGTTAGGTTAGGTTAGGTTAGGTTAGGTTAGGTTAGGTTAGGTTAGGTTAGGTTAGGTTAGGTTAGGTTAGGTTAGGTTAGGTTAGGTTAGGTTAGGTTAGGTTAGGTTAGGTTAGGTTAGGTTAGGTTAGGTTAGGTTAGGTTAGGTTAGGTTAGGTTAGGTTAGGTTAGGTTAGGTTAGGTTAGGTTAGGTTAGGTTAGGTTAGGTTAGGTTAGGTTAGGTTAGGTTAGGTTAGGTTAGGTTAGGTTAGGTTAGGTTAGGTTAGGTTAGGTTAGGTTAGGTTAGGTTAGGTTAGGTTAGGTTAGGTTAGGTTAGGTTAGGTTAGGTTAGGTTAGGTTAGGTTAGGTTAGGTTAGGTTAGGTTAGGTTAGGTTAGGTTAGGTTAGGTTAGGTTAGGTTAGGTTAGGTTAGGTTAGGTTAGGTTAGGTTAGGTTAGGTTAGGTTAGGTTAGGTTAGGTTAGGTTAGGTTAGGTTAGGTTAGGTTAGGTTAGGTTAGGTTAGGTTAGGTTAGGTTAGGTTAGGTTAGGTTAGGTTAGGTTAGGTTAGGTTAGGTTAGGTTAGGTTAGGTTAGGTTAGGTTAGGTTAGGTTAGGTTAGGTTAGGTTAGGTTAGGTTAGGTTAGGTTAGGTTAGGTTAGGTTAGGTTAGGTTAGGTTAGGTTAGGTTAGGTTAGGTTAGGTTAGGTTAGGTTAGGTTAGGTTAGGTTAGGTTAGGTTAGGTTAGGTTAGGTTAGGTTAGGTTAGGTTAGGTTAGGTTAGGTTAGGTTAGGTTAGGTTAGGTTAGGTTAGGTTAGGTTAGGTTAGGTTAGGTTAGGTTAGGTTAGGTTAGGTTAGGTTAGGTTAGGTTAGGTTAGGTTAGGTTAGGTTAGGTTAGGTTAGGTTAGGTTAGGTTAGGTTAGGTTAGGTTAGGTTAGGTTAGGTTAGGTTAGGTTAGGTTAGGTTAGGTTAGGTTAGGTTAGGTTAGGTTAGGTTAGGTTAGGTTAGGTTAGGTTAGGTTAGGTTAGGTTAGGTTAGGTTAGGTTAGGTTAGGTTAGGTTAGGTTAGGTTAGGTTAGGTTAGGTTAGGTTAGGTTAGGTTAGGTTAGGTTAGGTTAGGTTAGGTTAGGTTAGGTTAGGTTAGGTTAGGTTAGGTTAGGTTAGGTTAGGTTAGGTTAGGTTAGGTTAGGTTAGGTTAGGTTAGGTTAGGTTAGGTTAGGTTAGGTTAGGTTAGGTTAGGTTAGGTTAGGTTAGGTTAGGTTAGGTTAGGTTAGGTTAGGTTAGGTTAGGTTAGGTTAGGTTAGGTTAGGTTAGGTTAGGTTAGGTTAGGTTAGGTTAGGTTAGGTTAGGTTAGGTTAGGTTAGGTTAGGTTAGGTTAGGTTAGGTTAGGTTAGGTTAGGTTAGGTTAGGTTAGGTTAGGTTAGGTTAGGTTAGGTTAGGTTAGGTTAGGTTAGGTTAGGTTAGGTTAGGTTAGGTTAGGTTAGGTTAGGTTAGGTTAGGTTAGGTTAGGTTAGGTTAGGTTAGGTTAGGTTAGGTTAGGTTAGGTTAGGTTAGGTTAGGTTAGGTTAGGTTAGGTTAGGTTAGGTTAGGTTAGGTTAGGTTAGGTTAGGTTAGGTTAGGTTAGGTTAGGTTAGGTTAGGTTAGGTTAGGTTAGGTTAGGTTAGGTTAGGTTAGGTTAGGTTAGGTTAGGTTAGGTTAGGTTAGGTTAGGTTAGGTTAGGTTAGGTTAGGTTAGGTTAGGTTAGGTTAGGTTAGGTTAGGTTAGGTTAGGTTAGGTTAGGTTAGGTTAGGTTAGGTTAGGTTAGGTTAGGTTAGGTTAGGTTAGGTTAGGTTAGGTTAGGTTAGGTTAGGTTAGGTTAGGTTAGGTTAGGTTAGGTTAGGTTAGGTTAGGTTAGGTTAGGTTAGGTTAGGTTAGGTTAGGTTAGGTTAGGTTAGGTTAGGTTAGGTTAGGTTAGGTTAGGTTAGGTTAGGTTAGGTTAGGTTAGGTTAGGTTAGGTTAGGTTAGGTTAGGTTAGGTTAGGTTAGGTTAGGTTAGGTTAGGTTAGGTTAGGTTAGGTTAGGTTAGGTTAGGTTAGGTTAGGTTAGGTTAGGTTAGGTTAGGTTAGGTTAGGTTAGGTTAGGTTAGGTTAGGTTAGGTTAGGTTAGGTTAGGTTAGGTTAGGTTAGGTTAGGTTAGGTTAGGTTAGGTTAGGTTAGGTTAGGTTAGGTTAGGTTAGGTTAGGTTAGGTTAGGTTAGGTTAGGTTAGGTTAGGTTAGGTTAGGTTAGGTTAGGTTAGGTTAGGTTAGGTTAGGTTAGGTTAGGTTAGGTTAGGTTAGGTTAGGTTAGGTTAGGTTAGGTTAGGTTAGGTTAGGTTAGGTTAGGTTAGGTTAGGTTAGGTTAGGTTAGGTTAGGTTAGGTTAGGTTAGGTTAGGTTAGGTTAGGTTAGGTTAGGTTAGGTTAGGTTAGGTTAGGTTAGGTTAGGTTAGGTTAGGTTAGGTTAGGTTAGGTTAGGTTAGGTTAGGTTAGGTTAGGTTAGGTTAGGTTAGGTTAGGTTAGGTTAGGTTAGGTTAGGTTAGGTTAGGTTAGGTTAGGTTAGGTTAGGTTAGGTTAGGTTAGGTTAGGTTAGGTTAGGTTAGGTTAGGTTAGGTTAGGTTAGGTTAGGTTAGGTTAGGTTAGGTTAGGTTAGGTTAGGTTAGGTTAGGTTAGGTTAGGTTAGGTTAGGTTAGGTTAGGTTAGGTTAGGTTAGGTTAGGTTAGGTTAGGTTAGGTTAGGTTAGGTTAGGTTAGGTTAGGTTAGGTTAGGTTAGGTTAGGTTAGGTTAGGTTAGGTTAGGTTAGGTTAGGTTAGGTTAGGTTAGGTTAGGTTAGGTTAGGTTAGGTTAGGTTAGGTTAGGTTAGGTTAGGTTAGGTTAGGTTAGGTTAGGTTAGGTTAGGTTAGGTTAGGTTAGGTTAGGTTAGGTTAGGTTAGGTTAGGTTAGGTTAGGTTAGGTTAGGTTAGGTTAGGTTAGGTTAGGTTAGGTTAGGTTAGGTTAGGTTAGGTTAGGTTAGGTTAGGTTAGGTTAGGTTAGGTTAGGTTAGGTTAGGTTAGGTTAGGTTAGGTTAGGTTAGGTTAGGTTAGGTTAGGTTAGGTTAGGTTAGGTTAGGTTAGGTTAGGTTAGGTTAGGTTAGGTTAGGTTAGGTTAGGTTAGGTTAGGTTAGGTTAGGTTAGGTTAGGTTAGGTTAGGTTAGGTTAGGTTAGGTTAGGTTAGGTTAGGTTAGGTTAGGTTAGGTTAGGTTAGGTTAGGTTAGGTTAGGTTAGGTTAGGTTAGGTTAGGTTAGGTTAGGTTAGGTTAGGTTAGGTTAGGTTAGGTTAGGTTAGGTTAGGTTAGGTTAGGTTAGGTTAGGTTAGGTTAGGTTAGGTTAGGTTAGGTTAGGTTAGGTTAGGTTAGGTTAGGTTAGGTTAGGTTAGGTTAGGTTAGGTTAGGTTAGGTTAGGTTAGGTTAGGTTAGGTTAGGTTAGGTTAGGTTAGGTTAGGTTAGGTTAGGTTAGGTTAGGTTAGGTTAGGTTAGGTTAGGTTAGGTTAGGTTAGGTTAGGTTAGGTTAGGTTAGGTTAGGTTAGGTTAGGTTAGGTTAGGTTAGGTTAGGTTAGGTTAGGTTAGGTTAGGTTAGGTTAGGTTAGGTTAGGTTAGGTTAGGTTAGGTTAGGTTAGGTTAGGTTAGGTTAGGTTAGGTTAGGTTAGGTTAGGTTAGGTTAGGTTAGGTTAGGTTAGGTTAGGTTAGGTTAGGTTAGGTTAGGTTAGGTTAGGTTAGGTTAGGTTAGGTTAGGTTAGGTTAGGTTAGGTTAGGTTAGGTTAGGTTAGGTTAGGTTAGGTTAGGTTAGGTTAGGTTAGGTTAGGTTAGGTTAGGTTAGGTTAGGTTAGGTTAGGTTAGGTTAGGTTAGGTTAGGTTAGGTTAGGTTAGGTTAGGTTAGGTTAGGTTAGGTTAGGTTAGGTTAGGTTAGGTTAGGTTAGGTTAGGTTAGGTTAGGTTAGGTTAGGTTAGGTTAGGTTAGGTTAGGTTAGGTTAGGTTAGGTTAGGTTAGGTTAGGTTAGGTTAGGTTAGGTTAGGTTAGGTTAGGTTAGGTTAGGTTAGGTTAGGTTAGGTTAGGTTAGGTTAGGTTAGGTTAGGTTAGGTTAGGTTAGGTTAGGTTAGGTTAGGTTAGGTTAGGTTAGGTTAGGTTAGGTTAGGTTAGGTTAGGTTAGGTTAGGTTAGGTTAGGTTAGGTTAGGTTAGGTTAGGTTAGGTTAGGTTAGGTTAGGTTAGGTTAGGTTAGGTTAGGTTAGGTTAGGTTAGGTTAGGTTAGGTTAGGTTAGGTTAGGTTAGGTTAGGTTAGGTTAGGTTAGGTTAGGTTAGGTTAGGTTAGGTTAGGTTAGGTTAGGTTAGGTTAGGTTAGGTTAGGTTAGGTTAGGTTAGGTTAGGTTAGGTTAGGTTAGGTTAGGTTAGGTTAGGTTAGGTTAGGTTAGGTTAGGTTAGGTTAGGTTAGGTTAGGTTAGGTTAGGTTAGGTTAGGTTAGGTTAGGTTAGGTTAGGTTAGGTTAGGTTAGGTTAGGTTAGGTTAGGTTAGGTTAGGTTAGGTTAGGTTAGGTTAGGTTAGGTTAGGTTAGGTTAGGTTAGGTTAGGTTAGGTTAGGTTAGGTTAGGTTAGGTTAGGTTAGGTTAGGTTAGGTTAGGTTAGGTTAGGTTAGGTTAGGTTAGGTTAGGTTAGGTTAGGTTAGGTTAGGTTAGGTTAGGTTAGGTTAGGTTAGGTTAGGTTAGGTTAGGTTAGGTTAGGTTAGGTTAGGTTAGGTTAGGTTAGGTTAGGTTAGGTTAGGTTAGGTTAGGTTAGGTTAGGTTAGGTTAGGTTAGGTTAGGTTAGGTTAGGTTAGGTTAGGTTAGGTTAGGTTAGGTTAGGTTAGGTTAGGTTAGGTTAGGTTAGGTTAGGTTAGGTTAGGTTAGGTTAGGTTAGGTTAGGTTAGGTTAGGTTAGGTTAGGTTAGGTTAGGTTAGGTTAGGTTAGGTTAGGTTAGGTTAGGTTAGGTTAGGTTAGGTTAGGTTAGGTTAGGTTAGGTTAGGTTAGGTTAGGTTAGGTTAGGTTAGGTTAGGTTAGGTTAGGTTAGGTTAGGTTAGGTTAGGTTAGGTTAGGTTAGGTTAGGTTAGGTTAGGTTAGGTTAGGTTAGGTTAGGTTAGGTTAGGTTAGGTTAGGTTAGGTTAGGTTAGGTTAGGTTAGGTTAGGTTAGGTTAGGTTAGGTTAGGTTAGGTTAGGTTAGGTTAGGTTAGGTTAGGTTAGGTTAGGTTAGGTTAGGTTAGGTTAGGTTAGGTTAGGTTAGGTTAGGTTAGGTTAGGTTAGGTTAGGTTAGGTTAGGTTAGGTTAGGTTAGGTTAGGTTAGGTTAGGTTAGGTTAGGTTAGGTTAGGTTAGGTTAGGTTAGGTTAGGTTAGGTTAGGTTAGGTTAGGTTAGGTTAGGTTAGGTTAGGTTAGGTTAGGTTAGGTTAGGTTAGGTTAGGTTAGGTTAGGTTAGGTTAGGTTAGGTTAGGTTAGGTTAGGTTAGGTTAGGTTAGGTTAGGTTAGGTTAGGTTAGGTTAGGTTAGGTTAGGTTAGGTTAGGTTAGGTTAGGTTAGGTTAGGTTAGGTTAGGTTAGGTTAGGTTAGGTTAGGTTAGGTTAGGTTAGGTTAGGTTAGGTTAGGTTAGGTTAGGTTAGGTTAGGTTAGGTTAGGTTAGGTTAGGTTAGGTTAGGTTAGGTTAGGTTAGGTTAGGTTAGGTTAGGTTAGGTTAGGTTAGGTTAGGTTAGGTTAGGTTAGGTTAGGTTAGGTTAGGTTAGGTTAGGTTAGGTTAGGTTAGGTTAGGTTAGGTTAGGTTAGGTTAGGTTAGGTTAGGTTAGGTTAGGTTAGGTTAGGTTAGGTTAGGTTAGGTTAGGTTAGGTTAGGTTAGGTTAGGTTAGGTTAGGTTAGGTTAGGTTAGGTTAGGTTAGGTTAGGTTAGGTTAGGTTAGGTTAGGTTAGGTTAGGTTAGGTTAGGTTAGGTTAGGTTAGGTTAGGTTAGGTTAGGTTAGGTTAGGTTAGGTTAGGTTAGGTTAGGTTAGGTTAGGTTAGGTTAGGTTAGGTTCGGTTAGGTTAGGTTAGGTTAGGTTAGGTTAGGTTAGGTTAGGTTAGGTTAGGTTAGGTTAGGTTAGGTTAGGTTAGGTTAGGTTAGGTTAGGTTAGGTTAGGTTAGGTTAGGTTAGGTTAGGTTAGGTTAGGTTAGGTTAGGTTAGGTTAGGTTAGGTTAGGTTAGGTTAGGTTAGGTTAGGTTAGGTT